>CM031584.1:1267433-1287977 GCA_018467065.1 Ephestia elutella
GTAGAAACTTGTGCAGTAAGGTTCTTTAGTGAGTAAAAAAGAACTTTTGGAAATTGAAGCTGCGTAATGTCCTTCTATATTTACATGTCTTTTTTTTTCTTTTACTTAAGGATAAAGCGAAGGGCTGTTCATTAAACAATTTCCGCTGGATGGCGTTGATAGCAACATTTTCCGTTTTATTTTTTGTTGCGTTGTTGCAGTACTTATAGGCAAACATTTTGAATTGGCGAGCGGTAAACATACTATTTTATTTATTTTATGGCCTACGATTATATTTCAGTCAACATAATGAAAAAAAGCTTTAGAATAGAATCTGCCATGAATCTTCATATCTCTACACTCACTCACACTACGACGAGAGCTTTCAAAATGACATTAAATATAGCGCAAAGCATTGTTATAAATTTAAAAATACGCTACTAGATGGCACTCATTTCAAAAGAGTGTCTAACTACAATAATGCCAATCGGACTGGCTGGCAGCATAAGAAAAAAGAAAAAGAAATTTAAAAAATACAAAGAGCGAAAAATAACCTATAATTTCTTCTTGTCATTGTCATATTTTGTAAGAAAGCAAAAAAATATATTTATGAGAATTAATATAGGTACCTATGTAGTTCAAGTTCGTATCAATTGGACTCAGCAACGAAAAAGTCCTCCAGCGCGTTGCAATGTCTAGACTTTTGTTGCAAACTGTCAAAAAGCGCAAAGTTGAATATTTGGGACACGTTTTGCGACACAACAGATATCAGCTGCTTCAACTTATGGGAAAAATGGAAGGCAAGAGATGTGTTGGAAGACGCAAAAAATCATGGCTGAGAAACATATGTGAGTGGACCAGAGTCACCACGGTTGAGGAGCTGTTTCGCTTAGCGACGAACAGAGAAGAGTTTGCGAATCTGACGGCCAACCTTCAATAATGGAGAGGCACTAGTTCAGTAATGCAAAATCATAATTAGTAATAAGAAACTGTAATTTAAATACCTATCTACCAATAGTTTAAGCAGTTTGGATTTCACCACCTCTTAGATTCCCAACACAAATCTAGCAATAGTTCGAACATCCATTTTCAAAAATCAATCAGCAAACAGCACCGCAGACGTTATGGTCATAATGTTCTATTGAATTGTATGACTAGAATTATATGTTTTTAAATAAAACTAAATAGTACATATTGTTGACTTTTATTTTTAGTAATGAAGTGGAAATTTATTTTCCGAACTTTTTTTTATTAAAGAAAACAAAAGATTAGGTATAGTTATTCCTTTCCAACATAAATTGTTAAATATTCATGATGAGTCATTATTCATGATGACTCCTTCATTGCTTGGAATGATGGATGGTGATGATAAATTCTTCATCACGACAAACCTGTGTTACAGTTTTTGTTTTTGTATTACAGAATTAGTGTATAAAGAAACACTTGTGCTGTGCATTACCTGCCACAGTATTGACATTTGACACGTGTCAATACTATCGATAGTCCTGCAACGCTAATAGATAGATATGTATATAGTGTAGACTTACATCGATACCACGACAAATATCGATATATTTTATTGTTGATATAAATTAATATCGTTTTTAAATATGCAACAAGCTAATTATCTATACATATAATAAAACAGTAAAAATATTTTGTCTGTACATTTAATATTTTTGACTGAAATTGATAGAGGGAGACCTAAAAAGAACAATAGAAAGCAAAAAATTTTTTTTAAAATTTCTTGTCTGTCTGTCTGTCTGTCTGTATGTATGTACGCGTTTCACGCAAAAACTACTGGACGGATTTGAATAAAACTTTTTTGTTGTATAGCTATTAAGCCTGGGCAACATATAGGCTATAATTCATTTTGAAAACTGGAACACCTGATGAAGAACCATAACAGAACAGCTAAACTATAAGAAATATGGAAATGGTGCCTTATCAAAATTCGTTCAACCTGATGAGCATTTTCTGCTGACGTATAAAAATTGAAGATCTGGAACATCTGATGAAAAGCTCCAAGAGACCAGCTACACTATAACATATATGGAAATGGCGCCTTAGCAAAAATCGTTCAACCTGATGAGCATTTTCTGCTGACGTATAAAAATTGAAGATCTGGAACATATGATGAAAAGCTCCAAGAGAGATTTTTCATCTAAGCGAAACTCACGCGGGCGAAGCCGCGGGCGACAGCTAGTTAAAAATAAAAAACACGACTGACAAGTTTTTACTCAAAAAGTAAACCTATATACAAACATATAAGTAATATACATTTTTCAAATCGCCTTTTAAAGCCCTTCAATTTGATACCCCACTCGATAAGATTGATCAAATTTTATTGTTTTTTGGTCTGCTATTTATCGCATATATAATCCGCCATTTTGTTTTTATGATGACGTCATATAGCCTATGTCACTCGGAGGAATGCAAGGAATCTAAAAATACCTCTCACATCAAAATCTGTTAAGCCATTCAGGACTTATGGTGGAATAAAGAAACTTACATACAGACTTACATACATACATGAACCCTGAAAACATAACACTCCTTTTATGGTCAGTCGTGTAAAAATAAATCTGCAAATAATAAATGCGTATTTTATGCATAAAGTGAAAAAGTAATACACAGGTACCTTATTTACATTTTAATTGATAATTTGTTAATACATATCCGAATCTGATCGATTAGATTCAGCACTGTCAACGGTTAATACATAATCACACTTTCAATGAAATGTATTTAAATAAAATCGGAAAAAAAAATAAGACCTGTCGGTCGGCCCAGATACCGCTGGAGGGATGAGGTCCTAAAAGATCTGGTGGCCCTCCAAAGAGCCGACTGGCAGGAAGTAGCGCAGAACAGGAAGGAATGGAAGCTTTTAGTATCGGAGGCCAAGATCCTCTTTGGGTCGTCGAGCCATCGAAGTAAGTAAGTAAGTAAGTAAGTAATATAAATCACGGAGGTCGAGCCCACCTCGACTTTATCGATAATTCAAAGTATCGATACTTCGTGCCCTAGAAGTTCTAGGATTAAATTAGACATTCAGAAAACATGTTGTGAAATGCAAACTAAAAAAGAATTAATCAGTAACCTGTTTTCTTTGATACGAAATATAAATGTATGCACATATTCCTATAGTTTATTTTTTGTAAATGAATACCTACGTGTATAATATCTACCTACTATAATGTCTTTTGATAAAAGTATTTTCAAAATTAAATTGTTTAAGTTTCAGAACGAAACTTATGATTGTAAAAAGAATTATCTTTTTGGGTAAAAAAAAGCAACGTTGCCATCTTACACCTCGCACAGATCGGCAACAACGTATCGATGAATGCCTGAGATGAATTCGCACAAATATTCCAGTCCAGTCATATACGTAATGGCAAACTTGTTATAATATATTAAATCTAGGGTTCAGCACGTATTTTTATGAAAGATTTTTTTATGGTGAAATTCAAATCTGACAACTGGGACTTCTGAACATGAAGGCAGGGATATCTGAATATGACATCTTGACATCTGGATGTGAAGACCTGGGTGTCTGGTCATGTGCATATGAAATGCTGGACAGCTGAATATGAAGACCAAAGCTTCAGGAGATGATCACCTGTCTGGAAATGAAGATCTGAAAATGTGGAGCTGAAGACCTGGACATCTGGACATCACCTGCACATATAAATTTGAAGACGTGGGAGTCTGGTCATGTGGATACGAAAACCTGGACAGCAGGACATAAAGTCCAGGACATCACATCCAGATGTACAGGTGATGTCCAGATGTCATATTTAGATAGCCTGTCTTGATATCCAAAAGTCCCAGCAATCAAATTTAAATTT
Source organism: Ephestia elutella (assembly GCA_018467065.1). Lineage (NCBI taxonomy): Eukaryota > Metazoa > Arthropoda > Insecta > Lepidoptera > Pyralidae > Ephestia > Ephestia elutella. The sequence continues at coordinate 1,271,261 of CM031584.1, forward strand.
CACCACAAAAAATCTTTCATAAAAATAAGTATATTGAACCCTAAATTGTATTTAATATTGAAACTTGCTATTTTATAATTTTTTAGCATTTCATGATTTTATTTTGTTTTTCACGTACAGCCGATGGCGCTGTCAAGGCAAGCAACATCGAGGTAGCATGCATTTAGGTCTCAAAGTGCTTTTATATAAATAGTAGTAGTCAGTAGTTTGTAATAAATGTGCAAGACGTCGCCCCTAAATGTCACAAAATATTATGCACACATCAACAAGAATCTCAATTTTTGTCGTATTTTAAATGCCGTTTTTCTCGTAAATTATTATACATTATTATGTTAAATTCAACATGAGAGCACAATTACTTCATAAGAATTGGAAATTCGATTTTATTATGAGAATCATTAACGAAGTTTAGAGCATTGCTGTAGAACAAAATGTATGGACAGCCAAAGCTTGGCTTTCACCTATATAAATAATTTAAAATGCTAATATCGGTAGAATCTAGCCTAGTGTCAGACTAATGAGTAATTTTACTCTGACCAAGTTTTATATTGTTACTATAGAATAAGAATATGTCCATCGGCACTTTTCTTACTGTCTCTTAAGGAGAAGGCACTTTGTTCGTGTGTCTTTATTAACACTATTTATCACTTTCACTATTAGATTGTTTTTTTATTATCACTACACTAAATCAGACGGTTTAGTTCTTTTGATTTGCATGTCTTTGATTAATCTGTCTGACTGAGGGTCGTGGTCATTATATGGAATAAAACACACACAACGACTCTCTTGCCAGGGCCTTTTCCATTTCACACACTAGCTGATAATCATCAGCCAGAGTGCAGGTTTCCTCACGATGTTTTCCTTCACTTTCGCAAGTGGTGGTCGATTAAAACTAATATACTTAGGTACATGAGTCAGATTGGTATACAAACTCATGTAGCATGGCCAGGCTTTGATTCATAATTGTTTTGATTCATGTTTTTTTTTCTACATTTCAAAACTGTTAACCAGTAAATAAACAGTTTACAAATACAAAGTAAGGTCCTACATTCCACTGGCAGTACGTTCAACATACTGGCTGGAACGTCGAAACTGTTGTAGGTAAAAGATTAAATTCACAGGCATTCACATTAAACACACATAAGGGTCTTTGCGTATTTGCGATTTACAGTTGCGATTATTATTTTTCAGATGGGATTTTATAGCATTTTAAAAATACTATAAATAAGATAAATTATAATGGTTTGATGAGATCAAGCTGATTTGCCTCACAATAGCAAAAGCATCTAATTCATTGTAGATAACATCGGGCAGCGATACTATAATATATATATAAACAATAAATCGTAAAGAAATTAACTGTTTAAATTGAACATTTTAATTCGTTCAACATAATTAATTTATCTAAAATGTTTTCTTTTCTCTCTGCGTCACCTCTTGGTTGACTGGTAGGAAATGCTGCCGGCTTAAAGTCCGCCATTGACATGTTTTTGTAAAGCAGTTAAATAAATAAATAAAAATAAAATGTCTCGTGTGTGAGCGCAGCCAGAGAGCATCAAGCCCGGTGTAGATAGCATCGGGAGTATTCGGAGCTGCTTTTACCTGATTGCGACGTTTTGGTCTCCGATTGAAAGCACCTAGCTTGTGTGCACTAAGTGTACTGCTGTTTTGTGTACCAATGAAATTCTAGCCAAAATTCGAACTGCAGAGGACACCTAACAAGTCTAACCTGACATAGAGCATGATGGTGGCATTGAACAGGAGAAAAAGATGTGACGACATAATCAATTTCGCATGAGTACCTACATAAATGAAGAACAGGAGAGAAAATAAGAAAAACAGATCTTAAGGAGGAGAAATAAAATAAAAAGGTTCAGGAAAATTTAATAAAATGTCAATTATAATTGTTGATAATTTTCAATTTTTTAAGAAATCATACAAAGATTGTTTGAAGTAAGTGTTTACCGTACATCATCATTTAAAGCGACAAGAAGTTCCTACATACATTCTAGTCAACATTTTAAGAAATTAAATTCTCATTGCTTCCATGCTGATCTGGGAGCGAAGAAAAAACATAGAATGTGCCAGCTGCTTCTCTTCCCGCGCAGATTGTAAAAGTCAATCGAGGGAAAGGGCCTTAAACTGGGGATTCCTCCACTCATAGGCGATGGGCTAGCAACCTGTCACTATACCTGAATCTCTATTCCATCAGAGAGCCCACTATTTAGCTAAGCGTGGCCTTCGAGTCTCACGACTCTTGCCTCTGTCTACCCCGTAAGGGATAAAGACGTGATTCTATGTATGTATGTAAATTCTCATATTTACCAAATTCGTTTATCTCTCTCTCTCTCTCTCTCAGCCAAGAGACGTCCACTGCTGGACAAAGGCCTTCTCCAAGGATTTCCACAACGACCGGTCCTGCGCTGCCCGCATCCATAATGTTCGTTAATTCCGTTGTTCGTTTCGCAATTAATTCGTCCAAATAATAATACAATACCTATCGCAATGAACAATCTCTTGTAATCTAAATAAGAAAGTGCGGAGCTGATCAAATATCTTAGTAAGGTTATCTATTGACTACTGAGAGAACTACATTAAACAACCAATAATTTCTTGATCAATAACTAACAGTCCGTTCGAGTTACCACTGAGAAATCTCGGAATATTTGACACAATTCCGCCCCAGTGTTCGCCTGAACCGGATATCTGAGCGGTGAGGTTTACCAACAACTTCGAATTACAATATTCTTCGAACTGCTATGATATGGCATTTGATTGTACAGTCAACAGCACATAAATTTAGAGGCTTTAAAGTCTTTGATGCTCTACAATCTGTGCAAGCAGAGCAACTTGACTCATTAGAGATATTAGATTAAATGAAATATAATATTTGCAAATAAATGATTTGATTTGAAATATTCTAGACTAACCGTTAGTCACATTTTCAACACAATCCTTCAAGCAACAAAGACTTCCCCGCGCAGAACGGAAGGTGAGAGGCTCTATGTTTCAATCGGCTGACAAAAGGGAATATAGAATTTTCTGATTTTATGAAGATCAATCCGGAAAATATTCAAGAAGGATTTTTTACTGTAACATTTCAAACGAAATATCGATTTTTAATAACTTTAACAATAAAAATATCCCAACTCAATGTTCAGTATACATTGAACTTATAAGTGCAGTTAGCTATACTATATGAGCGATCAGTATGCATTTTGCTTCACTAAGCGCTTTGTCTGTTGCCAGGCAATTCGGTCATTGTTTCTTTCCATTCACTGAACGGTGAGTGGTCACAGGTTACAGGCGTGAGGAGATGAGGGATAAGGGGTAGAAGTTTTGGATGTTATAACAACGACGATGTTATAACATCCAAAACTTGATTAACATTATTTGTGTCATAGAGATTATATAATTACTATTATTAAAACCTCTTCATAAATGGGCCTTGTGTAGGTTAAAATGATAATGGTTCAGTGATTAAGTTATCTGACTGTGCTCGAAAGGTCCCAGGTTCAGTTCCAAGTTGTTCCTCTTGAGTCTGTATTGATATTTTGCTTTTCATGTATATATATTTTGTATATGATATTTTGTATATGATATTTTGTATATGATATTTTGCTTTTCAAGAATAAACTTTTACGCAAAAGAGTTCTGTTTATTATTATCGTATAGAAATGCATCATTAAAAAATTCTAATATCATACAAAGCATCTCTCCTTTAGAGTTCCGTTTATTAATGCCGTATAGAAATGCGACATAAAATAAATTCTAATATTATACAAAACATCTCTCCTTTTTCCCTATCCGCTAAATGTGAACGATTCCATAGAGCTCCAGTCAAAGACAACTCCTTTGTCGTCAGATGAAAAAGCACTGGAATTGTCATTTAAAGCCAGGTGAGCTATTGAATTCTTTGAATGCATTAGAGATGGAAACTTTTATGACTGTCTATTATTACTTACTGCCCAAAATGGAGGGTACTGCTTTCAGGATACATGTATCTCTCTAATATTATAAATGCGAAACTTTGTATGTGTGTGTGTGTGTGTGTGTCTGTATTACTCATTCGCGCTAAATTTATTTGACGAATTTTAATGAAATGTTGGTACAAAAATAACGTTAATAGCACATAGAGTACTTTTTATTCCGGAATTCCTTCTGGAGTAGAGTCTTATGGCAATTTTGAGTGATTGAGTAGGTAACAAATAACAAACTCACAAACTCACATTCAAATTTTCGCATTTGTGATATTAGTAGGAATTATTATCAAATTAAGTTTGCATAAATCTGACGCGCTTACAATAAATACGAACAATGGATTGATCCTATCTTAAATTGTATATCTGGGCATTGAAAGCCGATTGTGTTAACCCAATCTAATTTGAGGGCGAACCTTAAAACAGTGGGTCTTTGGGAGATGTCCTAAATAAACAAACGATGATACGCAAACTCTATCTGATGGTTTCACGGCAGTAGATTTGTTTTGAGCGTTTGCTGAAAATCTACTCATAAGTTGTGTTAGAATTTTACGAGCATCTTATTTCTTGTAGAACCAAGTCGATTAGCAATAAGTTTTTTTTTTTAAACGCAAAAAAAAATCGATTTAGAAAATAAACCATAGTCTTCCAAGACACAGCACATCTTCAATCAGGTACCTAATCAATCCATAATGAAGCCAAACAAAGCAGCCAGTAAAAAGAATTCCACCGTCCAATGTTTCTAAACGGCGATACATAAAAAGTCAGCGTTTTACAAGTCAAATGCGCGATCTTAGAGCGGGCTTTACGACTACAAAGGGGAGCGGCGCGGATCAAATGTCGAACCTCACGGATCGGTGACGGGCCACTAAATACGAATAGAGGAGAAAATTCCTTTTTTTAAAGGATTTTTGTGCACTCAAGATGCAGTAGGTACTAAAGTACTCTTGATGAGGAAAACGTGGGAGACCCCGACTCACATGGATGAAAGCCATAGAAAGTGTCCTAACGAAAAACAACATAGACCCTAAGACGACCCAGAATCGCCAGTTCTGGAGAAAAATGGTTAGTAGAGCCGACCCCAATTAAAATGGGAAGATGGCCGGTGGAAGAAGAAGAAGAAGTATACTACTCAGGTTTTTAGTCTACTTAGGCACTTCATAAACCTGACCATATATTAATACTACTACTACAAATGAAACTGTACATCCGTGAACACGTCAATGTGTGCGTTTTCATAGTCATAGCGTCCCAATCCGCAAAACAACGGGGGAGAAGTGCGGGGTACGCAGGGGGTTCGCCATATTGCGGGAGCGGCAGGGAGCTTCCTTTCTGTACGTATTACTTATATTAATTCTGTGTCTGTAGCCTGAAAACCCCCAAATAACATGTTTCGTGGCCCAGTCTAAGCTTCCTTATATTCCGAGTTTGATTGACGGAAAAGGTCATTGGGAGCGTGCGAGGGTTATCAAAGCTCTCTCCAAAAATAAAGCTCTGCAACTTAATTAGCATTCATCCCGAGACGGAAGCTTGGCGACCGTGGATTTAATATCTGATTGTATTCATTTATAGATCAGTGTTGGTTTCTTTGTTGAAAATGTATTGAATGTATTAATTAAATTTTGTTGTTAAATATATAACATATCAAATTGTGAAATGCATTAGTACTAAAGTTAATTATGGATGCTATTACATAACACTTATTTGCCGTTCTATTATCCATTTACTTATTTTATTTGACTTTATTTTAGGTTAGAACAGTATGTTAGTTTTCCATTTTCACCGCCTAAATTTAACAGTACTGTTTATTTTATAATCCAGTTAGCCCTTCTTAGATCAATTTATACTTTTGGAGATTGACCTCAATACATTTTTAATTGGGGTCCAAAAAATGAAGGTACTTTTGCTATAAATAAAACCAGTATAATATAATTCTTCGCATCATGGGCTTCCTCGGTTTATACGTTTCGGATAGCAAATTTTCTTAATTTATATCACAAAATTTTTGACATAAAATTCGGATACAGGCTTCAAAGAGAAGTTGGTAATTAACAAATGGGTTTTTTATCTTCCCGTCGCAATCCTGCAGGTAATTCATTAACGTTGCTAAGAAATGGTATTAAAATTAGGGTGTCAGCCCTGCGATAGCAACGAATCGGAATAGATGGCTAAATAATTAATATGACACTACCTGCGCCTCGAGGCTCCGTTCCTGTGGGACTTTCGGGATAAAAAGTGCCCTATGTGTTCATGACCACCATCTCTTTCAATGGTGTTCCAATGGTTTTACAGTACTATCCAAAAACTATTAAGACTAGATTATAACAAAACCGTAGCAGAATTGATAGGTATCTGGAATGATAGAAAGTTTTTTACAAATTTTCTAGAATACTATAACTTGCATATTTTTTCCATAAACATTTCTTCTTTGAGATTTATATAAAAGTACAAGGAGCTAAGTAGGTGGCAACGTGAAAATGCTTTGAGAGATGTAACAGCTTAATATCTGAAATGGAAAATGATGTGAACCATGTCTGTGCCGGAATATTTCTCGTAACATCGCCACTCCGTTACCGTGCATACAGCGACTGAGTAAGTATTGAGGAAAGTGAATAGTGTTTATATTTCAAAGATTTATAGATTATACACTAGCAATAGTATCTGTCCCACGGAAAATAGACGTGATTACAACTAAGTACGCAACTAAAAAACAGGTTTCCCATTTAATGAAAAGTTAGTTTTCACTAATACAGACAAAGCTACTAACATAATAAAGAGCTGATGGCAGAGAGCTATAGAGCGCAGCATTGTAGTGTAGGTGTCTTTGTCGATCGAGTAAGGAACACTAAACTGCGCTCTATGATATGACTTTATCGTTGATGTGGCACTGGGCGGGTCACGTCTGTCACATGCACCCAGAGAGATTGACTCAAATTTTAACCAACTAGCAAATGTTGGTCCTAAAAACTACCATACATGAGTCAGATTGTTAACTGAAGTGAAATTCGAACCCTTTCGACGACAGGCGAATTTCTCTCAACATTCATGATTTAGTATAATACTAGCCGCGCCCCGGGGCTTCGCTCCCGTGGGATTAAAAGTACTCAATGTGCTATTCCCGGTGTTTTTCTACCCGTATACAAAATTTCATCAAAATCCGTCCAGCATATTTTGCGTGATTGAGTAACAAACATCCTCACCAACTCACATCCAAACTTTCGCATTTATAATATTAGTAGGATCGTCTTCTCAAATGTATGACCTCTGGGCAGCAGTACTCACTCCGTGCGCTCGATAGATCTCGCCATGCATCACGGCTATTCCATCCTCTCGCCGTCTATGCAGAACGCTATCCCGGAACTCTTCCGGCCACGCGATTCTCACATTTATTTCCACGCAGCAAGATTTATTTTCGAGTTACCGACTGAATCCTACCAACAATTTACAGTTCGAGCTATTGCTTTTTTCCTTTTCTATAAGAATTCTCCAGAACTGCAGTAGTAACTGCTGAAAGTAATAAAATATGTTTTATAGATGCGCTGTATTTTAACCTAGGCATTGCGTTTTACGTATCGGTTTTTATGACGATCATTATTTTTTATTCGGAAGTTTATTAACTACTTCGCATAAGGAGCAGTTTGGCATTTTATTTATCCATTTAAAAATTAATTAATTTTCTAATAACATCCATGAATAGACTTCTAATTACAAATTTAAATGTATATATTATATTATATGTAAATTGTTATTTAATAAATTACAAATTCCGGATATTTCAGATTTTGATGTTGCGACGTGTAAACTTTAGGGTTCCGTACCTCAATAGGCAAAAACCGAACCTTTATAAATTTTAATTTTTTCATTTTAATACAAATATTACCTAACTTTAGAAACAGCCAGGTATCCGTATTTTTCAATTTGATACGCCTCTACACGTTTTGCCGAGAAATAGGTCTAATATATTTAAACCAGTCTAAGTTAGGTGTATTTAGACTTTATCCTAACTATAATACTACGAGTATTATAGTTAGGATTAGGTATACTTAGCATGAATCTGACCAACTCTCTATATTTCAAAGCTTAGATTACGCTTAGCTATTACTCAGCTGCAGTTTAACTGACCAGTCTAAAAAGGCTACTTTGATAAATCAGAATATCATCATATGACTCATTTCCTAAATATTTAAAAATAAACCTTAAGTTGGTCTTCTAAGGTCGTTTTTAAATGTTTAGGAAATGGATCATATTCTAATTTTGTGAAGCTTCAATGCCACTTTTGGAGATCTCACTGCAAATACTGAGAAGTCGTTATCCCTAAGTGTCGGATAACTTCGTAGTTGACTTTGATACTATTCTAACTAATACAAGGTTCTAGATACAACTTCAATACATAGTATAAAATTAAGGCGCTCCCTGCGTCTATATTAAATAATTTATAAATGATATTTATTTATTTATTTAAAACTTGATTGCACAAAATAACAAAAATTATGTACAAACGCTGAACTTAACACCATTATGGCCTTCTCTCATTTCTAATTATTAATTTTATGTATTTCGTGTACCTACGTGAATTGGCAAGTAATAAAAAAGTAGGTAACTGAAAGAAAATACTTAGGTATACCTAGCATTACATGGCTAATATTTTTAATTGATTTTGTAGTCAACATGGTATAAAACGGTTTTGCACATTGTTAGGATTTTATAAAATGTATATTCACTAAAAAAAAAATAGGTAAAAGATAAACATGTGTAGTCGCGCGGTTTTGTCACCGGCCGTACTAGCGAGTAATTACTTCCTATTTCGTTTAATTACATTCCGCGCTACATGGTGAATCGACGAGCCAAGTCTCATGTTTACACTTCAAATTTATTTAATACTAGCTTTTGCCCGCGTGAATTTCCCACAGGAACAGTGCTTTTTCCCGGGATGAAAGGTACCCTATGTCCTTCTCCGTACTTCCAGCTATGTGTATGCGAAATTTCAGGATGATTGGTTCAGTAGATAAAACGTGAAGAGGTAACAAATAAACAAACTCACTTTCGCATTTATAATATTAGTCAGGACAGGATTTTTTGAATTTGGTAGTGTGTTGCTGCTAAGCATATGCCTCTTTTCTCTTCCATCATCTCTACCGGTAGCAAGTAATTAATGTATGAAAAAAATAGGTAATATTCAACGGCCTTATCATAATCTCGGACACAATCATTAAAAGTAATGGGTTCCATGTACACGAAAACAAATGACAGACACAACACGTCTAGTTGTAGAAAAATATTCGTGGAAACAATATACTTTAAACATTTTCCCTAATTTTGAAACGAGTTTAAAAACTTAATCACGAGCGTTTGAAATTGGTATTTTGAAATCTGAAAATATAGATAAGATACGGAGATCTGTATCTAAAAAGTCTGAATGAAAATTGATACATTTCAATTTATTGTGATAGTTAATTGAAAATTTAACAAATCAATCCAAAGATAAATAACTTTGTTGAAGAACTTGGCAGCAACTCCGCCGTACCTGTTTGTTCGCGTCGTCGACGCTCCCGAGTAATTAAAGAGTCGATCTAACAACACAGCTCATGTCCTTTGGCTCGACTAAGTACATACATATTTGTATAACATTAATTACAGCGGTAAATAAACTTAAATGAGAAAAAAGTATATATATTTTTTTTAACTCTCAAACGGAAAATATACTAAAGTCCCACGCCGCTTTTCCGCCTGTTTAAGATAAACTCAAAAATTACTGAATGGATTTTGATGCGGTATTTATCAATGGTTGGTTTGGTTAAAAAGTTGTGTATAATTTACGCGGGTGAAGCCGCAGACGAAACTTGTGAAGAATGATTTAGCTATGAAGACTTACGAAGAGTTTGAAATTATGTTTTTATTTGAGACTAGCTGCGCTCTGTGGCTTATTTACTACTCAACAAACCAACTTGGCGTTTGATTTATCTCATTGATCCATCCCCCAAAACTTTTGTATTGATATTAGTGACTTGATGACAGTTGAAATTTCATCGTCATCATCTCAGCCGCAGGCAGTCCACTGCTGGACATAGGCCTCCCCCAAGGATTTCCAGAGTGACTGGTGGAAGTGGCCAGCCTGCGTCTACCTGCGACCTTTTTCGGGTTGTCTGATTAATCTGGTCAGGGTGGGAGTCCGATGCTGCGCTCGCCAATGTGTGATCGGTCGGCAATCGAGATATCCATTCATAAACATGAAATACAATATTAAACTAAGCTACTAGTAGTAGTAATAACATACGCAAATGTGAAAGTGCTGTACAAAACTTTCCTACTTAGACCTCACGGGACGAGATAAGCGGCCACAAATAGCTCAGCTTCACTAGCTCGCTCTCCAAACAGCCATTTAGTTCGCGAGTCGCTGATATTACAGATAAGCGATTCAGCATGTAAGTAAGCTGTTTAGACTTGTTCACAGTGGGTGAGTGGGTTCACATTTATCATTACTTCTCGATGCAGGAAATAAACTAGCAGCTGCACTAATAGCTCTATAGTCGCGTAAAGAATATAAAGAGGCATAAGTCCCGTAGGTTTTTTCAAAGACGTATGTATTACTACAGATAATATAATACTATTCTGTAATACTCCAGCCTAGGTTGTACTTTACGTAATGTTATGTGTACGCGTATTAATTGGTGTTTTATGGTTACATATTGTTTGAAAAACCTTCTGGTAACTTTGATCGGAAATGCGAAAACTTAAAGCTTTGTAAGCACAAATTGACAATGCTCACTCACTTCCACTGACTTAAAAAGTTAACTAACTTATGTAAACTGTAGTTAGCAAAAAATGCACATAACACTAGTTATTACCTAGTGGAAACAAAGATTTAAAGATAATTATTGAATTGTAATTCTCGGTCAATGTGAACAATTTCTTTCATCCTTCCCTGCGGTCGCAACACTGACAATAGAAACTTACCATCGACGTCGCCGTAGACATAAAAAGTCTAGAAGTGCTCTTGGCAGAGTGCGAACCTCCTAAAGTCTAGCACGTTTATGGGCGATGTTATCACGTTTTATGGGGCCTTCGCACTTCACGGAATTTAAAGGATTCAGAATTTATTTGAGAAGTTTTGTGATTATTAGTTCTGTGTGACTGAATTTTTCCTTTATTGCTTCAGGAACGCGACACATAGACAGTGTCAGTGACATAGAACAGTGTCAGTGCCATAGATATCAAAAATATGGTTTATTTTTGTACATAGAGCAAAACGGACTCTTCCTCGTGCGGAAGTCCTTATTGCTCAATGATTTGATATCATTGAGCAACAAGGACTATGCGCATCTAGTATAAGGAAAAAGCCAAGTACTTTTAACATTGTTGGTTTAAAAATATTTTTTTACTTTTAAACGTAGTTCATAAAAGTTCAAAGAAAATAAATAAATATCTGTAATTTATTTACCAGACGAAAATGTATTACAGTTTAGGTTTCATTTTGAGTACCTAAACTAAAACATCGTTAAGAGCATGTTTCTAAAAGAATTCATAAAGTATCTTCAAGTGGTTACGTAAAATAATAAAAGCTCTTTTAAAAGGTTTAAGAGTATATTCTTAACCTCAGAGTTAGCCCAATTACATTAAATAAATTTGTTCACCAAAGCAACTTCTCCCACATTGATAATATCAGTGAAATATTTGAGACACTATTGTAAAATTTATTGAGGCTGTGGATTTTGTAATAATAAATAGAATAAATAAAATACAAAATAAAAATCACATACTTTATATCATGTATGTAATGGAAGGGAATGTAAGATTTTTAGGTACCTATACTTAAATTAAGCATAATTCACTATTGTAATCGTACAGTGACGCAATGGTTAACGCGCTCGGCCTGCGATACTGTCGGTAAGGGCTCTCAGTAAGTGAAAACGGCAATATTGGCTGTTTTCTATAAGCTGCTGTTTAAAGAATTGAAGAGTTTTCGCCCTGAAATTTCTGATATGTATTGTAGAACGTATGTTTAAAGGGAGGACTGTTTCCAAAACACGATGGGAAAAATTTTGCTCGATAGAAAAAAATCCTGAAGTTACCTCTAAAATTTCATATGATTACAGATAACATCCGTGTTTTATAATAAAAAATGTTTTAAAATCACCAACACAAAGGTATTTTACCTTTTCGATTTCGTGACTGATTTAAATTTTTGAAAAACTTAACATTTCTATTAACTTTTTGATAAAAATGTGAATGGCGCGCAACCGGGACGTCCCCCCCCGCCTCAGCCGCTTCATATGAATTTTCGCTGACCGCCTAACCCCCCTTAAGCATAAGGAATGGTCGGTCAAGGGAAGGCACGTAAAGCCGTGTTGGTCCCACAAGCTAAAGCCCATCAATCAATCATTTATTTATTTGTAAAATATATGTAATATACATCGAGATATTATGTACTAACGCACTAGAGAAGCTACCCCAAACAAATTTTTGTTCCAATTTCGTATATTCAAATATGTTCGATGCAGCGCTGTCACAATCAATGACCAAGATCATTTAGTACAGAATGTATATACCACAGAACATATAAAAGAGGTAAAGTCAAAGTCAAATATTTTTATTCATGTAGGCTTAAAAATAGCACTTATAAATCGTCACTTTCTTGTTTTTTAGTTAGTTGACGTCAAAAAAATTACTTAAAGGTTAGAAAGGAGTTGTGGGCGGGGCCGGCGCGCCAAGTATGCGAGCGACCGCTCGTATCTTTACAAAAACACGTGACCGCGCCGTTTAGTCGCTCGCGAACTCTAGCGGAGTAAGTATTGCGAAGCGCTGCTACAAAATTGTACGAAAATGCCTTCATGTGCGGTAATTACTTGTCGAGCGAGAAGCCAAGAGCTTAATATAAACAAAGGATGCGTTTCTTATCATCGGTAAGTAAAAAACCTCTAGTAAATACGATATTTTAGTCAAAATCTTTCAAAGGTCATTAAAATATTTTTTTTTTCTCCAAAAAATATACATTGCTGTCTGCATGCGTTCGTTATTTTTGCAACGTCAAACGTACCGCGTAGTGGAGTGCGTTACTATGGGCCTCATAAGAAGGCTCAATGTCACCCAAAGGGCGATGGAGCGCGCTATGCTCGGAGTTTTCCTGCGTGATCGAATCAGAAATGAGGAGATCCGTAGGAGAACTAAAGTAACCGACATAGCCCGCAGAATCGCCAAACTTAAGTGGCAGTGGGCGGGGCACATAGCTCGCAGAACAGATAGCCGTTGGGGCAGAAAAGTTCTCGAGTGGCGACCACGAACCGGAAAACGTAGTGTTGGCAGGCCTCCCACTCGGTGGACCGACGACCTGGTGAAGGTCGCGGGTTGCGCATGGATGCGGGCAGCGCAGGACCGGTCGTTGTGGAAATCCTTGGGCCTTGGCCTGGCCTTTGTCCAGCAGTGGACGTCTTTCGGCTGAGAGAGAGTGGAGTGCGTGGCAACAACGTGGCATTAGCTCTAGCGCTGGGCGTAGTGAGAGACGATATTTATCGATATCGTCTTTCAAAGTCATATATTTATAAATGTTATAAATTAATGTTAATGTGGAAAGACTAAATTAAGTAATGCGAATAATTATTATTATAACAAGCTTTTATTTAACTTGCAATATATGTATGTATGTATGGTGAATTCCCAACATCGAACCATGTAACGGATCTAACTAAAGTCGTTATTGAGAAATATTTAAACATTCGCTTACACTTTTTACTAAAAAATTCTTTAGAAAAACAAACCAAGCGACAACTTCTTAACAAATATATCTTGTTCCAAGGTCAATAAATATAAGATTGTAAGAAATGTACTTTGTTTTATTTTCCATTTTACTATATCACTTTTGTATGTAACAGTATTGTTATTTGAATTATGTTATTGTTTAATAACAAAATTCAATATCGATAATTAAGTCATTTAAAGTTTAGTCAAGCACTAGCGTAGTTTACAAATACAATCACACTAATTGTACATCAATTGCGTGCTTGCGTATGATTGGTTCAGTTTGAAATTACGTGATGACGTGGCGCTATGATTGGCTAGATTGGAAATTGCAAGAATGTGCGAAGCTTCGTACTCATTATGGCAAATGTGTGGTAACGGTGAAAGGTGGGGCGGATTAGGCGACACTGGTTTTCATAGAAACGGCGCATTATAGCCATTCTAACCTCTTTTATATGTTCTGTGGTATATACATACTGGAAGAGAAAAGGAAGTGAACATTTATTTGTTTCTTTACTCTCATCAATATCAATACATATAATAAAACTGAAACAGGTCTGTGTCTGTACATAGGAGATATTTAAGAAAAAAATACTTTATAGGGCCAATAGAAGGCAAAACCATTTTTTTTTGTCTGTATGTATGTTTGTACGCGTATCACGCAAAAACTACTGGACTAAATTTGATGCGGTTTTCACTGTTGTATTGTTGAAAGTCTAACTTAAAATCTAGCGTGGGTTTCATCTTGATACGCCGCTCACAAGACATATACATTTTGACATATCTCAAAAGATTAAAGCCCCAAAAGAAAAAAGAAAAAAAATTCAAAAATCTAGCGTAGGTTTCATTTTGATCCGTCACTTAGAACCTGAGATATAAACAATAATAAATTACGCACGGACAAAGTTCGCGGACAAAAGCTAGTCAACGAATAAAACCATAATTGCGATTTGAAATTAACTTTATTTTCCTTTAAACAAATTAAGTTTAGTAAGTTCCTGATGCCCAGACAAATAATCATTTGAAATATATCTTAGTCGAGATTTTTTTGGACCAACCTTATCCATGCTTCCCTTTTTTATGATAAGGACGTCGTCATCGCGACCTAAAAAAAATTGCATTACCTAGAGGTAGGTATATACAGGTAATTTTCTGACATTTTGTATGATAATAATGTCTACGGAACCTTTATGTGTGTGCACAATGCTCCGATTTTTATTATACGCCATAAAGTATCTATATAAAATTAAAGTTTTCTAGTATAGTCTCTAAGCGAAGCCGCGCATAAACACAAACAGACGGACGTTTGATTACTTTAGAACCCTAAGCGAAAAAAATATTGGTCAAGATTCATATAGTTCACCTTCACCAAGGCTTTTGTGCCTACTTATCTAATCTGTACCATCCAGTTTTCTTAATCTGTGATTTTCATAGAAAATGGCAATAACAATTGAATATTTTGAATATTACAAAATCCTAATCCTAACTAATAATATAAAAGCGAAAGTGAGTTTGTTTGTTTGTGGGTTTGTTTGTTTGTTTGTTACCTCTTCACGCTTCATGTACTGAACCAATCTTCCAGAAATTTTGCATACACATAGTTAGAAGTACGGAGAAGGACATAGGGTACCTTTCATCCCGGGAAAAAGCACTGTTCCTGTGGGAAATTCACGCGGGCGAAGCCGCGGGCGAAAGCTAGTAATTTATAAAATAATTATAAAAAATAGTTTTCGTTGATATTTTGGATACTTACCGATGATAAATCATTCCATCATATTTTTTCTGCAAAGTCGATTGATTTTTACTGCGTTTTTAAAACGCAACACGTCATTTTCGAATTATTGTCAAGTCACAAAATCGCATGCAATAGTAATGAGCGTTGGCGAGTGACTGAAGGAGTTTCTGACACTGAGACATTAACTGATGGCGCAAACATTTTGTTCACGTCGGCGCTTCTATACGTAGTAGTTGTATTTCGATGGTAATATTCATCAGTTGGTATTTAGGTATTAGAATTACTATGTTCTGACTCCATTTAGGCCTACAAATACAAGTTACGAGTAACATTTCCTCGATTATTAAGCATAGGTACATTAAATTTGTCAAATGAATATATCAAATTGATGTCAATGAATATTAAATTAAATACTGTTATTTAATGTAATATTCATTGACATCAATACTGATGTCAGTATTGTCAAATATAAACATAGACTATAATTAATTTATCATTTAAAAATTCACTCACAGTGTAAAAAGTTTTATTATTCAAAATAGATGCAATTTTTTTTCTAAAATTTCTTAATATTACAATTCATAAGATGACGAGGCAATTTGTTATAATTTTTCTGGCCATGCAGATAAGACTATACTTTTAAGTTTCATTTTCAATCCCACCAATGTTGGGCCTGCGTGGTCAGTCACGTTTGGCGGTGTGGAGGTCTCAACTTTCGTAAGTGTTAGGTCTTAGTAAGTCCATTTAGGATCCCTACCACTTCACATGCATGGTCTATGTTTCTTATCCATTCGCAAGAAGGGCACTGGCCCATGCAGTGGGGACATTAAAATGTCTGATGATTATAAGAATCATGAATGAATGAATGAAATATTTTATTTGCTGAATATGGGTACAGATAAGATCTTAAATTAATACATATAACAACCAAACATATTCTACTGATGTTACAGCATGCAAAAATTAAATTACAATTACTATACAATTAAATTCAATTTCATATGAGTAATTAAATAAGATAAAATGTCAAATTGAAATAAGTTTAAAATAAAGCACATGTGAATTTAAGTCCTGCAGTAGGTTTCTGGAGCTTCGCGCCCGTGGGAATTTCGGTATTAAAAGTACCCTATGTGCTATTCCCGGTATTCTTCTGCCCGTATACCAAATTTCATCAAAATCTGTCTAGTTATTTGCGTGATTGAGTAACAAACGTCACATACTTATATTCAAACTTTCGCATTTATAATATTAAAATTAAAATTAAAATTAA